>JAVHNL010000357.1:0-25000 GCA_031216105.1 Dalbergia cultrata | reverse complement strand
AGAAATAGTATTAGAAAAATAATTTCAATGTTTTACTGAAATGTAAAATTGATAGATATTTTAAAATATGAGATCGAATGAAAATGAATAGATGTTTTGAATGAAAGGGATGAAGTATAATGTGTGGCTACTTCAATACGTTTACTGAATCAGACCAAAAGGAAAAAAAGTTCGAAAAAAAAATTGCTGTATAGTACATTATTTGGTGATGTGTCAATTGACATGCTAAAAATCTAAGTAGGTACAATGTATATACGATTATTACTGCATGTAGCATTGAAGACATTAGAAATTAAAAATAACATAAAACAGAAATTGAAAAAAAAATAAAAAATGAATGGATGGACCCGTACATAATGAACAGAGAAAAGAGAACGTTATAGTAATCAATTAGCAACAATAATCACACATTAAAAAGAAAAGGATAAACTCAATCACCATTAATTGATGCAGTGCATTCCTATTTCATATATATAAAAAGGGTGTCGGGTGTTACAACTACAATTTTCCATAGTCAGTGTACATAGAAGTACTTGAGATCTCACTTGATCAGTGTTTCAGTGTGAAGAACACAGGGAACTGGAATCAATGATCAGAAAAAAAAAGTAATGGTCGATCGCGCTCTAGCACACTGCACAGGGAAAGTTGAATGCTAAAGGACATACACTGCTGCGTTGAATGGTAAAACGTGTTCCTTTTCATTTATATGGCCATTAATTCAACACGTTCCAGTTTATCTGCATGCGCGGCACGTGAACCTAGCTGTAAATCTTGGACTTCTTGCGGTTCGTGAAACATGGTTAATTACCATTATATACGGATATGTAATTATATATTATCATATTATTAAAATTGTTTAATTTTTTTAAATATAATTACTCTAGATAAAATCATCAAATTAATTTGCCTCTAACAGTGGCACTATTTTAGTATGGATCTTTTTCTTCCTTGACTAAGTGTCCAGATTTGATTCTTACCTTATAAATGAAATGACTTTAAAACTTGTGATTAGCACCCGCTTAAATGGGTTTATAGTATGTGAAGAAATTTGTCACAACATCTAGTGATATATGCTGTGGAAGATAAATATATTGTCGCAACTCACTGTGATATAATGGTAGATATTTCCTTGCTTTTACCATTTAACGGCAAATTCACTTTTGAAAAGCATTTTACAATTACATCAAAGGTGAAATATATGATAATATATAACTGTCAATTGAGTTTGTTCGCACGAATATCAATTAATTTGTAATGCACTATTTGCTTGTGTTCATGAGATGCTCTTGTGGGCCGAAGTCTACTGCAGTTTTTCAGTGACACCATCTGCCCAATGCGAGGCCCATAGTCCTCTCTCTCTCTCACTTCAGCCCGTCATTCCCACGCATGAATAAATGAATTTCAAGTTTTGGTTTTTGATAAAAATCCGATTTGGATCGCAGTTGTTACTTGTCAAGTCGGTAAATCCTAGAATTTAATTTACATGCGGTGAGTGATAATATAAAAATATTTTAAATAGTTATTTAATAACATTTTTTATTTATATATATTTTTTAAGTAATGGATATTAGAGTAAATTGTCATAATTTTATAAATTTTTTTTATACTATTAATGTATAGAAATTATATCCAATCCCAAAAGCCTGTCACATTTATGTTAAATCATATAGGACTTAATTATAAAAATTTTATCTCTTTTTAATTTTCCAACCAAATATATTATTAGGGTATATTTGAATAATAGTGTTTAACACTTTTAAATGTCAAACATCACTTTCTTTTTTTAAACATCAAAAGTTACAATTTTACTCATTCTCTAGTTTTGGCTATACAATTTAATAATTATAAAAAAAAATATTTTTAGTACTTTTTAGAAAATTAAAATATCTAAATTCTTAAAAAAATAACTTTTAAGACACTCGAGCTTTAGTCATGGTAAACTTTTGTACAGAATCTTAGACATGCAGGAGAGAGTCGACGACCCTCATTCAACACACATATAGGGACGGAAACTTTTGGACTGATGTATTGGCTAAATTCGGTGTATGTTTGTTTCAGCATTTACTTTTGCAAACGTACATTCATTTGGCTTGAATAGACAGATTGACCTATTCGGGTGTTTTTGGGCTGGGACAATTTCAATGGGTTCCGAGTCTTAGCCTCAGTTGAATTAGAAGCAATAAATTCTAGCTTTTGCATTCCATTGTTTCCATTGAAAATTTATTTAGCTACCTGTTATATCGTTATATCCTTGTACTAAAGTATATTTTTTGCAGCTCTATCATAAAACTTATGTCCTTTTATTCCCTTTTACTAATTATATATCTAAAAGTGATTTTTATCAATATTACCTAAATAAAATTCATTCAACACTTTTGATATAAAGTTCCCAAATGCAAATTAAATAACGTTCACACTAAATCAATTCTAGTCAATATCAATTTCGGTCGAATCAATTTGGAGTAAACCACAATTTACAAACTTTCATCCAAACACACATTCAGTCTCTATATAGCCTATTGTTTCATTGATTTCATGTCTTTCGAGACAACAAAATGAAAAGTGTATTTTACATGTGGTTGGTCAATCGTACGTTTAACTCATAGCAATCAATGAAATAATCAGACCTAAAAGTTATGATCCTTATGTCTTTTACTTAATATATTAATATGATTATATATAATTGAATATTTGTATTTATTTTTTACACTATAAGTGTGTATATTTAAATAGTTTAACTAACATGGTATATAACAAGTAGGTAATGATATATTATTTTACAAATTCTCCCACCAATAATCATGTTTTGAAATCTTAGAGAAGTAATCAAAAGGATTTAGCAAAATTTATAGAATGACATGGGAAGAAGATACAACATTTTCGTAATAAATAATACTAGCATACAACAAGAACCTCGTTTTAGGAAGTGTGTAGAAATTTCCCAAAGAAAAGTACTGAACTTGGTAGCTATAATTTAAGCTTTATTTCGTGCTATCCATTAGTTAAAATTTCCTGCGAACAACTCCCCCGTTTTTAGGCACGGACACAGTTACAATTAAACCAGAAAAGTACGGCACAATACTGGTTCGATCGTCATGAAGTTTGTGTCGAGTTCTTAAAATTAACGTTTTTCTTAATTTGCACAAAATTGAAGTGTTTCTATTTTAATACAAAATAGGGTTTTGTTACTCAGTACTTTTATTAGGATACTGATTAAGGTTTTTAAAATAGAAATTTTTTTTATTTAAAACACAAAATTTTTAAGTTACCAGCAAATTCAATGCATTAAAAGTACTAAAAGTTTTCATTATTGAAAATCTTAATCAATGCCCTATTAGCAAAACCCTACAAAATAATACTATCATACAAACAATCGTTTGATAAAGTTTCGCACGAAAAGTTAAGAGACTGAGTTTTTCAACTGCATGTAATTAATTACATGATTAATGTTATTTTGACATCAAGAATCTGCCAATGGACTTGACTCATCAGCGTTCTTCTTATCCATTTATGACATAGTGAAAAAAAAAATTGCTACTCATTAATTCTGTGAAAAAAGAAATTTCCTATTTCATTTCATCACTATCTGTACTATTGTTTTTAATAGAAAAATATTATTTATACTCATTATGTATGAGACATCATATTGACTGACATTTAGATTCCACTTAAATGGGATTTATATTTTATTTAATGATAGATAAAATATGAGTCTATACAATATTCCATATATAATGATCGCAAATAAGATAACTCTTTCTAATACGATATTAGTAAGTCAAACAGAAGTCAAATTAACCAGGCCTAAAAAATAAACTTAATTATCCATTTTATTTATGACTGTTGAGGCTCATTTATTGTTGACAATCATGTGAGAGGAAATTTGTGTTGATGAGATTAGACTGGTCAAATGTACTGTCTCTGTGCATGGGGATGGGTTACTGCCTAAAGATTGCAGCATTTCATTATGTTCCAATATCTTTATATATAGGCCTACCCTCCTGACCTGAGTTTTGTGTGTCACAGGCCAACTTTTGCTGAGTCCTCTCACTGCTACATCACTGCCTTGCCATCCTTCAATCACTTTCTTAGCTTGAATCTTAATTGATTACTCTTATTTTCAGACGCCCCCCAAGAGAGGTCTCACCCTCAAATAATGGCAGCTTTTTCATACCAATACCATCCTTTTCTTGTTGACTCATCATTCTTCTTCCCTAATACCCCCACAACCACAAAGATTTCTTCTTCTTTTGAGGAGCAAGCCCATATAAACACTTGCCCTTCTCCTTCTCAATTTCCACTTCATCAGGAAGCTTCTTCTGTTGTGACAAATCAGGATACTATTAGCTGTGTTGATCAAAGCTCCAAGGTTACCATCAGTTACAGTGACCCTTCTCCTTTTGTGACCCAGAACCACAGCCCTGAGACCTCTATGGTAGTTGATAAGCTTGAAAACGGTGAGCAGGTCACTCAGAAGGTTATTACTACTCCTATGGATGATAAGAAGAGGAAAACTACAAATGGGTCTTCCTTGAATAATAATAGCCCCCAATCCAAGGTAATTTTTTTAGCTGTGACAATTTATGGATCCAACTCTTTGATGCAGGTAGTACTTTGCTCATTAGATATGTTAACAAAAATTGTTTAACCTAACTAATTTGATTACTTTGTGGTCATTTTATAAATTATTATATAGGACTCAACAGAAGGGAGAGACAAGAGACAAAAGAAGAGCAATGGTGGGGTTAAAGGAGAGGACAAGCCACAAGAAGAGAAGAAAGATAAGAAAAAAGGTCCAGAAGAGCCTCCAACAGGCTATATCCATGTTAGAGCAAGGAGGGGTCAAGCAACGGATAGCCACAGCCTTGCTGAAAGGGTACAATAAAAGGCTAATGTTTTTTAACAACTAGAAATTATCTCTGGATCCCCTGATATGTTACATGCCTAGCGCCTAATGCCTTGTGGTTTCCTTGATTTCCTAAAATGACCAAAATGTTCATCTTTTAATGTCTCATTGTGGATGTTCCAAAAATCGGAGTGCAGGTGAGAAGAGAGAAAATAAGTGAGAGGATGAAGATGTTGCAGCGACTTGTGCCAGGCTGTGATAAGGTGATATGTTCATTTCATCATTATCCAAGTAATTATATCTTTGGTTGAGAGAGTTATATGTTTCTATCAGCTCTTCTGACAGCTTCATTTGATTTGGTTCAATAATAGGTAACCGGAAAGGCCCTTGTGTTGGACGAAATAATCAATTATGTTCAGTCCTTGCAGAATCAAGTCGAGGTAGTGGTTCCACCAATATACACACACACACACACACAAGTTCTATTTTTTTTTATACCTTGTTTCATTAATCATTGCCTACAATGTGTAAACCATATTCAAGCTAATAACTATATGCCTCTATATATCTTATGCAGTTCTTGTCAATGAAGCTTGCATCCTTGAGCCCCTTGTTCCTTGACTTGGCAATGGACATGGACACCCTCTTGGTTAGACCAGATCAGGTGAGCGTATGAAACCCATAAATTTTAATTACATGTGCTACTACACACAGATGTGGTTTAATTTTTACTCAAACAAATTAATCTAATTCAGAAACTTTGTATGACTGAATATTCAGAAATTAAACAGCATACCACCATCATCAACACTACCATCATCAGTACCACAATGCAGCCCCAGCCTGGCCACAACATTTGCTGATACAACAACCATGACCACAAGCTTCCCCGCTTCAAATGATTATCTTTTGGATTATTCATCCCCAGATTTTCTTCAAGGGCAGAGGTCACATGTCTTCTCTGAGGTATAAACAAACAAAAAACGACCAAAGAATAATTTATTTTTAATGAGGAAAAAAGGGCTTTCGTAATTATTATTTTCCTAACTCTGACAAAAGCATCATTTTCAGTATACCGGTGGTCAGTTCTGGGACGGAGAAGACCAACGACAAAAGCTGCTTCATCATCCATATGGATTCGGCAACAACTTATGTTCCTTAAATTAATATTATATATATCAAATTCACGTAGCTGCCCTACAGGGCTACAAACACGTTGTAAGTCATACCTTATAGTAAAAAAATTATTTATTAATAAAATTAAATAATTGATGATACCTGCTTGTTAAGTACTGACCCTTTTTTTATTTAAATATTTTTTTTCAAGGATATGTATCTATCTTTTCTAGTAGGTAGGTAGATTCCCAACAAGCACCACAATCAGTGAAAAAGATAGAAATTCTTACGCATGAAACACAGTAAGATCAAAGACTACGCTTGGAATCAGAAAGCAGCATTTAGCATCCGAATATGTCATCATCATCAATTGAAGGAAGGGGAACGAATTCGTGGCATCTAAGTATGGGTTTGGTTCCTGCATAGTGTCCATCAGATTAAAGTGACCGCTTTGAACATGATGAATAAAGTACAGCAAAATTGATGGATGAAGAACCCGTAGGATAGAAGATGCCAACTAAATAAGACCGTATCTTTTTTATTTTCCTAGATCCGTTGTTTTGTACGTGCTGTATTAAATTTTGACTCATCCCCCCGTAATCTTATGATGCACGAATTCCAATAGAGAGACTCTGTATCAATCCTCGAGACATCAGACAATGAAATTTGTGTCATGTAAATTATTGCTACTGGTAAAAAAAGTACTAGTTTATTATTGTGGTGGCAGTTATTCTGTTAATACAGTTAATTTCACCGTATTGTGAAATGAAAGGTCGATGGTACTTGTCATTTTTCTTGACATGACGGGCCATGCATTTCTTGGTTTAGTTACCTTCGTGTATATCTGCAGAATCTTCAGAGCTTTGGCGCGTTACAAGGGGTATTTTTTTTTTTTAATATCTATTATTGTTATTTACGGTGTTGAGACATTTGGTTTTTTGACAATGGACGCATCCAAGGAAAGTTTTATCCTTCATTATATTTGTTTAAATTTATTTTTTTTATTAATTTTTTTTATATTTTTAATTTATATAGTATTCATGATCTTGTCTTTCTTAACAATTTCATTATAAATAATACCAAAATGAAAAGAAATATTGCGTTACTATCAATGATAACGTGAAAACGCAACAATGAAAGGCGTGTTAATATACGTTAATGACAGATTAATAACGAGTTAAAAAAGCAAAGGACTCAAGTTAAAAATAAATAAATTAAAGATCAAATTAAAGAAAAAAGAGACTAAATTATTTACAGTGGTATATATCAATGACATTTTTTTTTCTTTTTGTTTTCTTATGCAAACGGTATATATGTAATTAACCGACATGTAATTTCAGAAGCATATAAAAATTGCTAATTTGTTCACTTTCACGTAGTATTACTAGGCCGTGTGCATTGAAACCTACCAAAATTCGTCATAGCGAAGAGCTATGTCAAGTACAGCATTTGGACTATATTATCAAATATATCACTAGCTGATAAAGATGGGGTAATCCATGACTATGACCTGATGCAGCTAGGAAGGATATGGTAGACTAATTAATTAAAGTGCAAGGAAAACCAATCTGACTTAAATTCGATCCTAAGATTCATTAGTAGTTTCATTGAGATTTTGCGTTAATTGAACTCAGGGTACTAAGCATGATCATATGGGTATGGTTTTGAAACACGAGATTCGGGAGCTTGCGCTTTTTATCATTGACTGAGAAATAAATTAGTTGACTAGTACGTGAGAAACTCCAAATTCTTTAATTAGATGATAATGCATATTGTTTCTCGTTTTATTTTTGAGGATGCTAATTGTGTATGAGTTGGTTGATACGACACATTTCCTAGATAGAGAACAAGACAACAAGTCAAGTAGCTAGTCAACAAACCGCGTGCTTCATTGCCTGCTTCAAATAAGCTGAAGTCATGCTCATAAGGCCAAAACCACTACAGGAATCAAGATTGCAGAAAATAACTACAATGGTCAATTGACGAGTGAGATTCCTCATGAGACACACCATAAAACAGTGGACTCCAAGCGGAGAAATAACAAGGAAGTTGGGGAGAAATCATCAATTCCGCTGATTTTTCTTTTTTCCTGGTGGACACATTTCTCGTGCTTTTCTATTATACTATCTAGAGATGTTGACTTCGTTGTAAGTCATTTATAATAAGAATGGTTGATCAAAAGCAAAAGAAAGAGAGTGTACTACTGTAATTCATTTAGAAACTTTCTTAAATTGAGTGTCACGCTACTATGGGGTGAATTAATTAAGGCAAGAAAGTATGTCTCCGTTTTAAGGATAAAACAAGAAGGTTGCTGTGATGTCATTGTAAGCAAACGGATACCTATTTGATGTTCACCATTTAATTTATGTTCACATATCTTTTAGAACATGCTTATAATTTTTTCAAAAAGTATTATTGATTTAGAACTTATTCACATTAATGATTGGGCTGATAGGCTGATCTATCAGTTATAATAAAATGAGTTTCAAACGACACCTACACAAACATTTGGCTTTTTATTTTAGAAGTCTTCAGCAACCATTTCCTTTTTCTCCTTTTGTTTACCCTACCACTGTTTGCTTTCCAAAATAGCAAGCATGAGGGATATGTAGAAGAACGATATTGCCACTGATTGTATCTATCTTCCATACAAAATGCTTTTCTCAGGTAGCAGGTAGCGGCGGGCCACAGAAACAACTTGTGCTGCAGTGAATAAATGCATACTCAGCTCATGGTCAAAACATTCTCTTGTAATACCAAGTGATGAGTCTTAAAGTTATGATTAGATTAAACATGTAAAGTGGCTTTTTGCATAAAAGTGATTAAGTTATATTACGTTGAAATAAATCAATGAAAATAATCTCACCCAAAAAGAAAAAAAATCAATGAAAATAAAATATAGAAGAGAGAACTTCATCTTCATCCCCAATAAGCAACTAAAAGAAATTTTTTCCCCCTTAAGCTTTGCCGTTATGGATATAGACAGTCCATGTGGATTTTGTGTTCCACTTGTTTTCTCTCTGTCGACCCACATAATATTGCATTGTCCTCACCAATCATTATGCACTATCGCTCTTCTATGTGTCCTTTCTTATAGAGGCTATAGAGATCGGGTTATTATGTCTAGTATAACTTGGGTTAAAAAGTTAAAAGAGGTCAATCTTTGTAGTTTGTTCAGCCATGTGTAGTACTATATACTATCTCTTCTCAATGGATACATAAATTAAAGATGCTCTAGAATCAACAACTTCGTCTAGAGTCTAGAGTCCCAATTCATCAAAGCCTACTACTTTGCAAAAAAATTGGCTGTTTGGTATCCACCTTATATATGCCTAAAGCAATTAAAAGTGAGGGATAGTAGTGGTTGATAAGTTCCATATTTTGGTTTTTCAAATCATGGCCAATCAATGCTGGATTTGGACACCAGAAATTGTTCTCTGTCCTGGTCGGTGCATATATATTTGCCACTTGGCTCCTAGCAGCAGCAAAACTGCAAAATTTAGAAAAGATCATCATGACTAGGAAAGCCACATCAAAGTTCAAAGTTTTCAAACACACTTTCAACAGGGCCAATTGGAGAAGACCAGGTGCTGCCATTTGTTTTAATAGAACACAGAATTGTTAGTACCCCAAGTAGTTTTCCGAGCTTATTTTGTTGCTCAGCAACACATCCACATGCAAGAAAAACTTATCATTTGACAGATCAACAATTCATATTAAAAATATCAGGAGAGTGAAAGACAATTTTGACTGATAAAACCCCAATGTGTTGGATGATTAATGATAAAGAATAAAACCTTTTCTTAATTACTCCAATAACATCTAAGAATTCTCCCACATGTAATTGAAGGATCCCACCTTTTTTCAACTATTTTACCTACATACATTTCGAGTAGGGGCCTCATCGATGGTGACAAGTAATGCAGTACCAATACCACTGTCACAACTCTCAAGTAGACAAAACTTCTAAAAGTACTTTTTTTTTTTCCCTCCAACCAAACATCGATCCCAGGTACATATGGATCATTGTTCATTCAACGTTGAAATTGAGATCAAATAACGTTTTCTTCTTGTTTAGGTCCTTGAATCCCTGAATTATCAATCATGTGAAAAACCCTTCCAACTCCATTATTGTTATAACACAGTACTTTGTTGACAGAGTGTCCTCTGCTGTGCTAAAACTGCAGAAAAAAATATGAAGCAAGGGAAAAAAAAATTGCTTCAAGAGGAATCTTTTATCATATGTGATGTGACAGAAACAATTACAGTTTTGCTGTTAAACAAACACTGCAGAGATGTCTCCCAATCAAACCAAAATGTTACAACTGACGAAGTTAATAAATATTTTGCAGATCCATATATTAATTGTTTGTGCGTACAAGCTATGATAAGTCAGTATCCAAACCCACCTAACTTTTATGCAAGTGTAGTATAAAGTAGCATGCATTAGCATGACAAGTGTCAAGGTGTCTTCCTCAGATGGTGAGGAATACTATTAAGGATTTGTTTTGGCAAAGCTTAGCTTGAGAAGGAAGAAAAAAAGAAAGATTCTCAATTTAACCATCATTGTATTATTTCAATATTCAAAAGTATATATCTAAGTGAGACACTCACTCCATCGCTATTAGAAGTAATAGATGGATAAAAATAGTTGGGACCACCATCACATCCAATAGTGATGGAATGAGTGTCCTTAAACATTCATTTTTATGTGTTAGAATAACATTTTTAATATATATATATAAGGCTTTGAAGATCATAAAGCCTATTATTATAACCAATCACTTATCACCTATAAATATAACAAAGCATGCGACTACCCTCTGTATAATTTAATTTGTAGTTTGACACGTTCATACTCACTGGTGCTTTCTGTATAATTGTTGGTCTCTTCCTTTTTTCTCATGATACACATGTATGACACATCAAAATTAAATCTTAAGGCTGAATGGCCACTGTTTACTACTTTATCAACTTATATATCAGGGACCATCCTTGTTTGTTTTGGTCTAACTTGGTAACTCCTAGCTCTTTATGGAAAAAGGCCAAGGCTTAATTACTATAGCTTCGTCGGTAGTTTCCCGAACCTAATGTGCATGTCAATGTGTTTTGTCAGCTTCTTCCGGTGGGAAATTGAATCTACATGTGTTTCCCAAGACACTGGCAAGCATATCACATACTGACACGGTGTTGTGGCTGTAGCCAATCCGAAAAGTTAGCTTGGTAGATATTACATTGCATAAGAGTAGTGCAGCAATTACTTTTTACCAGTGACATCTTGTTACATGGTGGGGTCACATTCTGGTAAAGTTAATAAGATAAAAAAAGAAAAAGGAAAAAGAGAGAACTACATCTGCATGTGGTTTAATTTAACATAAAACACTTAAATGACATGAGCCTTATCAGAAGCTTAATCAGCTTGCTTTGTTTGTCCTCGTCGATAGCCGACATCCATGTATGGATGCACCGATATCTTTGCAATACTCATCAAAAGCATGATTGAGAAGTTTCAACTTAAAATTCAGTCTTTTCACGGGTTATTGAAAAGCTAGAGTTAGATTCAACGTAATTAGTATGAAAGGAGATCTAACCCGGAACTTAGCACCAATAGACAAATCTTATTAGATGCTAATAATGAGTATCTTTGCCTTATAATTATTTGCTTTTCTGCTTGTAACATCATGCATAATAATAATAATAATAATATCTCGATTTAAGTTGTAGTCTTTCAACTGATAGTGCTAACTGGGAAGACTGATCCAACATTAAGGATCTAATTGTCGGGATAGACACTTTGTCGGATATGCTTTTCATCCAATTACGTCCATTAATTTTGCTCAAGTTGAATGTAGGTGTGATAATGACGCAACAACTTTCCCCAACAAAAAGTAGCTGTAATTAAAATATTATTATTATTATTATATTTTTCATCTTTACAATTTGGAGTAGACAGCGAGTGATTTGATGTACCAATTTTCACTTTTGGTTCAAGACAAGCATGTTTAGGTTTAAAAAAAAAAATAGAACAAACGAATTTTATATTATATGACTAACGTCACATATTGCCAGAAACATGGACGACAGAAATAAACAAATCGGGTATGTGTCCCGAGCTGCTTGAGCTATGATTATGCTAAAAAACAACAGTGAGCTAACTTGCGTCTTTTCCTTTTTTTTATTCTGATAAACTTACTTCATTAAGCAATCGGTGTCCAGTGAAACAAAACTCCCGAGTACACTAACAAGTAACAACAATGGTATGGTCTCTTGTTGCCTTTCCTGTTGGGGTATAGTGGATAAACTTACTTCATTATCCTGGTTCCTGTTTTTTGAGAAGAGGCCCACTGTTTTCCATTTAGATAGAGGTGTTAATTTGGACCAGGCTAGGAGACGCGACATGGTTGGGCATGGCACAAGATGGCAGGTGCCAATGGGATATGGGGGCCCACGAATGGTCCCAAGGGTGGGCCAACATAGGCATGACCCTTAAGCCCATTGAATTACCCTGTCCCTTTTGTCTAGAGGAAGTAAGAGATTATTGAAACAGAAGTTTGACATTGATTTGTAAATGGGAGCTACCCATGCCCCCTCTGCACCTAAGACATGGGCTGTCCCAACCCCACAGTGCTGCACTTACAAATTTAGTCAACATGTCATCTACCACTAATCACTTGTTTTATATGTCTTCCACTCTTCAATTTATTGTTGGTATTGAACTCTCCTAGTCTCGGGCATGTCATATTTTCATATAAATATATAAACATTAAATAGCCACCAGCCATGTCTTCCAACCAAAGATCCCCCCACCCCCCCCCCCAAAAAAAAAACCAAAAAAATAAAAAAAATTTAAGAACAAATACTAGATTATAAAAAAATTTCGTTCTAAAACTAACTCGCGGATCTTTTTGAATTTTGGGTAGAACTTTTCTTTGGAAATTTCAAACCTTAGAAATGGTTGCCCGGAGCAATATCCTCGTATAGTATTGGGAGTTTGAAATCACTAGGATATTTTTAACTAACTCACAAACATACTCTAAAATGTGAAAATTTGACTTACCGTAGTTTTTGGCATTGTCACTGCAAGGTAGGGTAGTAGCAACGAGAAGTCGAGAACAATTAAAATGACCACACAATTTCGTTATTTCCTGCCAAAAAGAAAGAGTTATGTTATTTGTATTTACTTAATATAGAATACCATGTCAACTTAGTTTTCATTTACTATTGGATGAAGTGTAGATCTCATTTAAGTAGAATCTACATCCTATTCAATAGTAGATAAAAAGTGAGTCAGTAAAGTGTCTCATATAGAATGAGTACAGATGACATTTTTCAAAGAAAAATTAAATGAATTTAAAAATAATTTCAAGCCACTTCAATTAAATAAAACAGGGTTTTTTTGTCTGAGGTATTGTCTTGTTTTATTGAGTGGGCCCGGTCCACAGGAATGGGCATTTCCGCATATTCATTCCAAAGCTGCTTTGTGCTTAGTTTATCTTTTTTCGCCGTACTATACATTGTTTTTGGACATCTGCTTTGGTACCAAATAAAAATTTCCGATTCTTTTTTTGGGTCAAAACTTGTACAGAATACGAGTGTGCGGTTGCTTTGCCATTGGGCCAGTGGCGGACTTCATACGGTTCTACTCCTTTATTATTTATTGGCCATAAATTATTGGATCATTTTTTACCAAAAACATTTTGGATCCATTGGTTGTAAGTGGAGGTGAAATTTGGATGCTTATTTAGGTGTCCACAGGGTCTGGGCCTAGCCCACTTCCATGCAGCAAAATAAAAAAGATTATATATTGATATGGATTTTAATATTTTATCCTTTATTTTTCCTTTTCAAACACTTCACTCACAGTTCACACCATACAATTCAGAGTGATTAATTTCGGTGGTAGCAGCAGCAGCAGGAGGTTCTTACTATCACAGCAGATTGATTCTGCAGCATAGGAGAGTTGGATAAACCCTAATCCCTCTTCTGCGAATCGAATAGCTTCTTCACTTGGCATTCATTCGATGAGGTTTCTGCAACTCGGCTTGTTGCTGGCTCTGGCGTCTGGATTTGCGGCCATTTCCATTTACATCACCGGACTCTCTGATCTCTCTGTATGTATGTATGTATGTATGTATGTCTCCGATTGAAATGGTGTGAGATGTGACATCTGCATCAAATCTAATCTCTGTAACTGTAACGTAACCATTAGCAGATCACAGCTATCAGCTCACGCATGAAGAAACGGAAGCGTTGCTTTCCTTGCACGACACTTTCGAGAAGTGCGTGGTGAGTTTTATTTTCTTGCCTTCTGCCTTGTTGCATTTTGCCTTAGATATTTGCGTCGATTCTCATGTGTAGTTTTCCAATTTCCAAGCGTTGTTGCTTAGACTAGGCATGGATGTGTGATTGATTAAGCGCTGAATTAGGCATGAATGTATAGTGGTAAAAACTGTTGCCTTTTTTTTTGTATTTTTTTTTTAATAATGATCTTAATCTCTAAACACTTTATGCATCTTTCAAATCCTGTGTTCTTAGTTTTAAATCTTGGATTGATGATTCGCCTGAGTTTGCTAATGTTGTGTATTATGCAGAGTGCAAATGGACTTGGCTTGAGAGCAGCTAGGGGCAGTGATTATTGCCAAACCACGATAAGTTTTCCCAGTGACACTATCCCCAAATGGGTAATTATTCTTAATCATTTACTGACCAGATTGTTATTCATGAAAAATAAAGCGTTGCCTATGTGGTCCTCGAAAATATGTTAATTATGTAAATTGACAATCTACAACCTAGGGAAAAACAGGTTCATTGTCCTCCCACTCATTAGTATGGGCTGTGATATATAGCATAGAATCACATGCAGCTTAAAATTAATTAAACATTTATCCCATTCAGTGACTTATGGAGGTTTCTGCATTAACAGAAAGATCCTAAAACTGGTGAACTTGAAGCTCTGTCTTTTGATTTTAATCTGTGTGAAACCGTGGCTACATGGGAACAGGTAAGAAACCTGCTCCGTGTCTTCATGATTGTGATTACTTAGAGCTCTGTCATCCCTTTCATGAGATATAAATCTAGATGCTTTTGATATTCCATTTGATAGATATTGCTGTTACACCCATTGAATACAGATTTTTCAGTCTACCATGATGCATTTCAAACTTTCAATTACCCTGGTCTTCCTCTTGGAATTAATGTCAACTTCCTTTTCGTAAGCTTTATTCTGGCATTCTAAAATGGTGTGTGCCTTACATTTTATTGTGTTGTACTGTGTTGTTACTTGATTACTCAGGTGCGGAACAGTACCACTATACTAACCAAGGAATTTATTGATTCTTTACCAAATGGATGGGAGGAATATGCGTGGCGAAGGATCAATAAAGGAATACTTCTGTAAGTAAATGAGAGGCTGAACTTTACTAATCTGTTATCGATTTTTTTTTTAATAAATTTTTGATGAATTATGCAATAATGGTAACCTGTATGGATGAAGTGAATTGACATTCTAATTCATTTGGTAGAAATGGACTATAGTGTTATACTTTTTATACCTGGTTGTAAATTGGGACAAAGTGTATGCAAATTTCAAAACATCAAATGGTGTGAAGCTTTCCTTATCCAAGAATGCAATAGTGTAAGCTTTATGTGTAGAAATAAGTCACCTGATATGTTACTTAAACTATGATACTCTGCCAATTTATCTGTCCTAAGACATTCTTAATTGTCTGTCACGAAGGAAACCTCAGCAAGAGTTAACTTTTGTGACAAATAAATTTTACAAGATAAATAGACTATAAGTCAAGATTTATGTGGTCTGGCCAGCATCCTCATGCTCTTGTAAGAGGGGATAAAATCTTTTCTTAAGATTTGTCTCTTTCACTGTACTTATAATTGCTAAATACAACATGGGCTCCTCAATGTTTGACATACCAATCACATTCCATGTTTTAACATATTTAGAATTTCCTGTAGTAGTGAATTCAGGGAGTCGCATTTAGAAGCAAACTAGTTATTACTTAGTAAATATTCATAGAATAGGATCTTTGTGTGTTGCAGCAACCGCTGTAAGAAAAAGAACGTGTGCATGGAGAAGCTTTCACTTGTGCTCCCTGAAGCACCACCATACATCCCAAGGCAGTTTGCACGCTGTGCTGTTATTGGTAATTCAGGAGATCTCTTGAAAACAAAATTTGGTAAGGAGATTGATGGTTATGATGTTATCATTAGGGAAAATGGTGCTCCAACACAGGTAAGTTGCTCAACCGGATGTTACTTTTTTTTTTTAAAACTATTTCTTATCCCAAAAATTAAGACCTTGTGCTACTCAATTTTATTTATGACTGCAGAACTACACTGATTACGTGGGTAGGAAAAGCACATTTCGCCTTCTAAACCGAGGATCTGCCAAAGCACTGGATAAAGTTGCTGAATTAGATGGTATTGCTGCTTGTTATATAATGAGTCTCACTTGTTAATAGTGTCTATAATGAATTACTGGAACCTGACGTTAAATGCTGTTTCTGCAGAACAAAGGAAAGAGGTCTTGATAATAAAAACAACTATTCATGACATCATGAACCAAATGATTCGGGTATATTTCCTTATCAAAAGAAACCACTTTCCATATGCACTCCAGCAGTTGCTTGATGGAGTATTAAATCATTGTATTGCATTGGGGTTAATTGTCTTATTCTGTCAAGTTATAATTTACATGGCCTTCTTATTTTTGAATAAACTCTTAATGCTACCTTGCTAAGCCATTGGCTATGTTCTTTTGCAGGAAGTTCCCATAAAAAATCCTGTGTATCTCATGTTAGGTGCATCCTTTGGTTCAGCAGCAAAAGGAACTGGTCTTAAGGCTCTCGAATTTGCACTCTCTATGTGTGATTCAGTGGATATGTATGGTTTCACTGTTGATCCTGGTTATAAAGAATGGTATGCTATTTTCTGTTAGCAATTATATTTCTGGTTAAATGTATCTTTGTTTGGAATATGATTGCCTGATCAATAAACCTTATATTTTTCTTTTAGGACTAGATATTTCTCTGAATCTCGTCAAGGCCATACTCCATTGCATGGTAGAGCTTATTACCAGATGATGGAATGCTTGGGAGTAAGTAGAATATACTCATTACTGCATGTAGAAATCGACTAGAATTTGTGAATTTGAGCATCATGAAAGATGTCTTGAAGTTGTTGAGATCTTAAGCTCTGGTCATACTAATAACTTTTCGTTGGTGCCAAAAAAAAAATTAAAAAATTTCCTCATTGTTCGCCCAGAATTATGTTAGTTATTGAAGTTTCATTGTTAGATTGTACGAAGCACAAGCAATAATGTTCCCATATGGACTTAAGTAGCATGAGCATGGTCATCTTTTTTCTTGTTTTTCTAATCATTGACTTTATCCACCTACTTGCATTGTCAAGCTCATCAAAATCCATTCTCCCATGCGAGCTGATCCAAACCGTGTTGTAAAATGGGTTCCAAGCCATCCCCTGATAAGGGCTGCTAGGATTGCATCGGAGAAGTTATTGAGGTAAATAATTCCTTTTCCATTTGGCCCGTATTGTCCCCTTTCTTTTCATTTTTGTATGGAGTTTACAAGGGTATCTGATGAGTAAATGTGAAATTATAGCAGCAAGTGCCTTAATATATCTTGACCTGTGCTCCTATGACAAAGCTGAAATTGTGATGAATAAAATATTTAGTAGTTTGTAAAACACCATTACCCCCCCCCCCCTTTTTTTTTCTCCTTCCCAAAACACACACACACACAAACAACAGAAAATTTTAGTAGTTGATTGATCACGAAGGGCGTTGGCCCTAGACCTGTTCTTTTGAAAAACTGGCCATTCCCGCAAGGTTCAGACCCTTTTGTGTAACATGGTTTGGCAACAGTCATACTTATCTGTTAGTTTACCTTTTTATGTGCATTGAAATTATCTGCCCAACTTCAAAAGTTGAAGATATCAACTAGTAAAAGTAAGTTCATATTCATCATCATTACCTTTAACAGAAAGTAAGTCACACATGGCATATTTTTTATTGTTCTGCTGTTCAGCATTGAGGTCGAACATTGTTGGTGGAGATTGATTATATCTGACTAGTAGGACTTTCTCAATTTTATGATTTCTACAGGAGAGTTGGAGCAGGTTCTGAAGATCCATTGCATGCATGTTCTATTATTAAGAAGCAAGTAAAACGAAATCTAAATACAGTTTCAAAGCTCAGAAAGGCGGCACAGGATCATATAAGGTATGTGAAGGGCACAACCATGTATCCTCTGGAGCATAGTCCTGGACATGGGTTGCTCTGCACTGTCCCAGCTGCCAAATGATTGAACTGTAGAGAGATTTTATGCGTTCTGCTCCAACTGTCAGAAAACACCTGACCCCCAGATTTGACAAATCTTCTGTTTGTCCATCTTTTGCAACATATATGTCGATTAAGTTGAAGAAGTTACAATGAAGCTCTCTACTCCTCTCCTGTGTAACGTCAAGATTCAAAAGTCCTTTCTATTCATTATTTTACCCCCTTTTTGTTTTAAAGCATTTAAAGGACTTATATTTTGGTTAGGGAGAAGATGATAGAACAGTTTCGGCCAAATTTTGTGGCATATGTACTGCTTAGTTGAACTGTAATGAGGTGGATGTAACGAATGACTTACGTTTTCATTTAAATAAATAATTACATATCAGTTTTAGTGCATCTTGGAGCTTGACTTGCTTCTGTGTACCCTGCTGTTTTTTTGGCGCCTTTGTTGCCCTACCTACTTCCTTTAAGATCTAATGATATTGAAGTTCTCATGTTAAATGTTCACAAAATCTTGTTAGGGGTGATTTTTTTTATCGTTGATATAAAAAGTAAGATACAAAATCATGTTAAATGTGGATTGGAATACTACACGAGGAGATCACATATGAAAATTCTAACATGAGAAGATCCATTTTCCTATTAGAGTAGTTCTGAAATTCTTGAAACAACTCGATACTATTTATAATTTCCGTTCCTTGAATATTTTTTGGCTGAATCCGTGCTTTCTGCCATCTCGTGCTTGTAATGTAACTGCATGTTTAGGTTATGAACTTAGTATTTACCTGAGGCAGTTGCGTTTGGCAATAACAAAAACCTGATATTCGAGTTTTGACATTTTTATTGAGTGTTTTTCTTTGTGATTTACTGATTTTGATTGAATTGGATAGAGAGAGAGAGATTAAAAATAAAGGTAAAATGAGTATTTCACGTTGGGTCCTATAGTGATCAAGGGAGATAGGTGTCTTGATGCAAATTAGAGGGGGAAAATGTACTAGTAAAATACTTTAGGGGATATGGATATAATTTGTCCTTTAAAATATGGATGAAAGGAGAGATTGAAAATATACAAGGCTAATAAATTTTTATTTTGTTCTCTTATTAATCTCTTTTGAACAAACAATAATGTAGGGTGTGTTTTGTTTTATTTTTCAGTTTTCAATTTTAGAATTTTGTTAAAGGAAATATTAAAAGCTACAAAAATTTAGGGTACGTTTGCTTTGCCTGTATTCAGTTTTCAGTTTCAAGTTTTTAGTTTTCAGTTTTCATTTTCAATTTTTCAAATTTTGTGAAGGAAATACTGAAAATTCTGAAAACTACAAATTATAGTTTTTAGTTTTCATTTTCAGTTTTTCCTTTACAAATTCTTGAAAATTGGAAAATTGAAAAAGAAAACTAGAAACTGAAACCAAACATGCCCTTAATTTTTAATTTTCATTTCTAGTTTTCAATATTTTTTTTACAAAATTTTGAAAATAAAAACTGAAACTTGAAACCAAACTCAACCTTAGTTTTTCCCCTTCTATTTTGAAGAAGCATCTATCGATTACTATTGTCTAATCTTTACCATCATTACAAAATCAATAAAGCTATCATCTATTTGTCTTCCACAAATTGTTCAGAATATCTTTATCATTATCAATGGTTCAATATTATTGTAAAACTATGTTTCAATAATTATAATCTTCAAAATTTAAACTTTAATTTTATAACTAAGAGTTTATTTTTAATGCACTCACATTGTAAAACTTTTATACTGTTATCCAATTAAATTATCTTTTTTAAGTAGTAGATGTGATACTCAAGTATTTTTAAATGTCAACACATAATTGAATGACAGTATAAAAAAACTATCAGTACTCTTTTCCTTGCAAAATATCTATCAAATTTGAACAAACACAGATATTAAGAAATATGATAAATAATATAGTAATAGAGTATAGCTATATAAAATAATAGTGTATGGACTAATATATTCTAATGATTATTAATTGGACCATATCAAATGATTGAAAAAGAAAAATTACATTAATGGTTATTAATTACTTAGGGGTGGAACAAAAAATCTACTTTATTGGAATGTGAATTTGATAGATATTTTGAAAGATGACTTAGTTTAAAAGTTGATAGATATTGTAAAGAGTTAATGTTCACTTTAGTTCTTGACATTTCATGCGTGAGTAATTTTATATCTTTACTTTTAAAATAAATCAATTTAATCCTTCACATTTATAACTGTGAATCAATTTAGTCCTTCACACTTACAACCGTGAATCAGTTTAGTTTAAGTTATCATCTATTAAACCACCGTTATTTAAGTGGTGATGTGTCACCATTAAATGACACTCTGGCGGGGGTTAAACAATGTCATTTGAGTCAATAACTAAATTAACCTTACCAACTCTAACAAATTCTCAATCAACCCAATTGTAAATATGAGGGGCCAAATTGATTCACAGTTATAAATGTGAGGGACCAAATTGATTCATAATTATAAATGTGAGGGACCAAATTGATTCGTTTTAAAAGTGAGGAACTAAAATGACTCATATATGAAATATTAGGGATTAAAATAAATATTAACTCTGTTGTAAAAGAATATACTATTTAGAAATTAAACTTATTAAGTAGGAGTAATATACTCGCAATGATTGGATCAATCAACCTCCAATCATGTCTATTTAGTAGGATACAAAAGAAAACAAATCCTCTAAAAATCCAAGGTTGAAAAGAGGGCTGGAATTAGGTCGCATCACAATTTCGCAACCTAGTTGAATTTTTAATTTTTGAGGCCTTGAAAGAAAGCGCACACTCACGGTCACACCCCTCCGACTCCTCCTCCTATCACTTCACTCCACTATCACTACTCTCTCTCTTCCTCAATCTCTTCACCTTCCACCTTCAACCTTCGCTTCCCCCTCTTATGCTCTTTCATATCCACGTCCTCACACCCAAAATCGCAACTCCAATTAGCCACACAAATTGCTAATTGAATAAAAGAAAATTTAAAAATAAAAACCCTATTTTGACCTTGCATTCTCATCACCATCAACACACTCCAATGGCAGAAATTCAGCCGCTAGAGGGTCATATTAACGGCGGCGGCGGCGGAACCCTAATTCTCAACACCATTGAGCCCGTCGCTTCCAAGCGCCAGCGGAGGCCCAGCGTCCGATTAGGCGACATCGGCGGCGACCACCCCTACGACCACCGCCGCACCACGACCACGACCACCACGACCAAACCCTGGAAGCTCCCCTTCGATCACCACAACCGGAAGGACCCCATAGGTAAGCCCTCCAAGACTCGACCTTTGACCAATTTAACCACTTCCTCCGCCGCCGCCGACTTCGACGATACGCTGGACGGCGACGACAGAGAAGCTAACAACATAACCGTCGATGGCGTCGCGATTGGAAGCTGGAAGGTGAAGGAATCCAAGAAGAGGGGTTCCAAGAGGGTCAGATCGAATTGGGTTTCGAGAATCGACGAAGGCGGCGGCGGCGACGGCGACGGCGGAGAAGCGGAGGAGAAGTATAGTGGCGGCGACGATGGCGGAGACTATGATGGGTATCGGGAATTTGAAGTTGAAAATTCAGAGAGCCCTTTGAGGGAACAGAGCCCAATTCATTCAATGGAGAATTTAGGGGTTGATGATAGGCATAAGAGGTCCTTTAAGGGCAGAGATCATCATGATGATGGGATTGAGCTATCTGGGCCGTCTGATACTGCTGATGGTAGGGATTGGAAATGCGGAGATAGGAATGGAAGGGTGAGGTTTGGTGAAGATGGGGTTAGGGTTTGGCTTAATGGGTTGGGATTGGGTCGTTATGCGCCTGTGTTTGAAGTCCATGAGGTTGATGATGAGGTTCTTCCAATGTTGACACTTGAGGATCTCAAAGATATGGGGATTAGTGCTGTTGGTTCCAGAAGGAAAATGTACTGTGCTATTCAGAAGCTTGGAAAGGGCTTCTCCTGAGTCTTCAGAGAGAGAGAGAGAGAGAGCTGAAAGGTTTACCCTTTGTTTTCTGGTTCTGAATTTTAGAGGGGGAGGATTCTCAGCCATAGCAAATTTAGACTTGTAGTATGTTCTCTCCGATGACTACTTTTTTGTTGTTAGGCATGGAACCATTTATTTGAGAAACATTCCTTTTTTTTTCCCGACTTTTGAAATCCAGTGCAAAGTACATATTACTCTGCGAATTTTGTTGGAGTAAATTCATTGTTTTCTACTATTGAAGTGAGTCCAGTTGTATTACCATTGATGAGTTGGTATTGGAAAGAGTAATATGAGGAAAAAGAAACATGTTTTAAACGCATTTGGAAAGTTCTCTTTCTAAAGGAAAGGGGGAATGTTGGTTAATCTCTTAATTCTATCCATTGGAATACCTAATATGGATCTTTATAGTTTTCTGTGGGTACCTTTAGGTGTGGTTTTTCTGGAAAAATTCAATTATCATACCAAGAGAATTACCAGAAAAACTGTTTTCTGTTGCACATCTGATTTGTAGATATGATCGTAGTTTGGTGTATTTTATTCGATTCTCATGATATCTGATGGAGTTGATGTAATTTAATACCATTAGCAACACGTGTTACTGACCCATTTTCTGCAGCAAGGACTAGAATGTTTGCAAGTTTGCTAATTTGGCATTCTGTTATTGTTATAATCTGGCGTCTGGCTATTCAATAATGTATGTAATAAGTGGTAGCATTGGAACTCGCTGAGCTGATGTTTATTTGCTGATTTTTGGTACTGCCTCCAAAACCCCATTGTTCTTGGGTGGATGGATGTGCTATGATTATGAGAATACGTTGCAATTATTTCTTTAAAATAGAGCCAGTGCATCTTGGTGGTCGGTAATGTTGTTAGGCAGAAAGATATAAAGCCTATGATATATTGCAACTGAATTCTGAATTCTTTTTGTCTTATATATCTTGTGAAGGAGGCACCAACTAAAGTAGCTAATTTTGGTAGTGCTCAGTGGATCAGGTGTGAGTATCTTTGTATTTGATGATGCTCCTTGAAATTTCAGTGCATTTCTGCGCTGTTATCTGCTATATCCGTTTTTGGATTAACACATTGTAGAATTAATGGACTAACACATTGTAGAATTATTCTCAGATGGTGGATAAATTATTTGATAAAAGATGATTGAGGTAGGAGATGCTCCAAGGATGGATTATTGCTAATGGGATTCCTGCCGTGGGCGACTGGGACCAAAGTATTTATCCTTGCTGGGTTATTAACTGATGAACAATGTGTTTAATGATTATAATGAGATGGGAAATTTATGTGCTAGTGAGGCTGCTGGTGCTGCGCATCAAATTACCACTTTTAATTTTGGCTTCTAATTACTTATTTTTATGTATTATGTACAGTTGTATACCTTTTAGCAAACAGAACGAGTGTTTGAATTATTTGAGTATACAACCGGTACTATTAAAGTCACTACTGTCGTGATAGATGTTCTTTTTGTTGTTTAAATCAGTGGTTCAGTGGTTCAGCATTCTTATCAATGTTACAAGCACTGTGTTTGAATAAACATAATAAGGGTAAAAAAAGTACCATATCAAGTTGAGAAGTGTGATTCATTTTTTTTTTTTTACCATGCTGCTACTCTAAGCTGTGGTCGACATGATAATAAATTTGTGATTCGTTGAAAAATTGCTATTTCAGCAGTACGTACTGCCTAGGTAATAGGTTGATAGTAACAAGGGGGTAGTTAATATAACAGTACTTGTGTATGTATTACCATCAATAATCACACGAGCTTACCCTACCATTGGCAAATCCCCCACAGAAAGGCTAGTTGAATAACCAAGAGTTGTCTCCTACAATAAAACCAACTAGCCTGATTGTTCTCAGGGAGAACTGCCATCATTCTAAGTATCTAGATGCTTATTTTTGCGAAGCAACTGAAAATTTTGTTTAAAGTAAATATGTCTGTACAAACTCTATCATCGCAATTTTTATATAAACTGTAAGATAAATTCATTTGAACCATTAAAAAAAGTCGTAGTAGAATTACACAGTGATTCCATAAAAGATAATGTCCGTATAAATTAAATAACATTACCTTAAGCTAAAATGTTTTACATGCTTTGATTGACATGAGAATCAAAATGAGATTAAAAAAATAATGAATAAGTTTTGTGCGTTAAATTATACCTAGAGTTAATTTGTGAAAAATTTTCTTTTGTTTTACCACCATGCCTTATAAGCAATGATATGACCTCATGTTTAAGTTGATTTGGATGGATAGTAATCACATGTTCCCAAATCATATTCTTTTTCTTATTTTATCAATTATTTATGGCCATGTGAATGATAAGAATTGAAAGTGATTTAAAAGTATACCGTATTGATTTTTCAAATGACAGTAAATGATTGGTGAGACAAAAAAATACATGATTTTAGCACAAATGATTCCATCTGATTTGAAGTGTAGCTTCCTGCAATAACACGGGCATGAAGTGAAATAATACTATTATTTGAACATACTATGTATAGATATAGGATGGACACAATATATAAGTATGAATGTAGGTGAATTTCAAGACACACTCATGTATATTTATGTGAAATTAATTTTATATGTGGTAGGTCTAATTAATTTGTAGATTTCTATAGTTTTACTTTATTTTTAATTAAATCTTTATAGTTTAAAATTTGCAATTAATTAAGTCCTTATATCGTAAAACTTTTTGTAATAAAATATTTA